>CM055116.1:1288588437-1288590937 GCA_029206835.1 Rana muscosa | reverse complement strand
TCTCTCTCTCGCTCTCTCTCTCGCTGGGTCTCTCTCTCTCTCGCTGGGTCTCTCTCTCTCTCGCTCTCTCTCTCGCTGGGTCTCTCTCTCTCTGGGTCTCTCTCTCACTCTCTCTCGCTCGGTCGCTCTCTCTCTCGGTCGCTCTCTCTCTCGGTCGCTCTCTCTCTCGGTCGCTCTCTCTCTCGGTCGCTCTCTCTCTCGTCGCTCTCTCTCTCTCGGTCGCTCTCTCTCTCTCGCTGGGTCGCGCTCTCTCTCTCTCGCTGGGTCGCGCTCTCTCTCTCGCTGGGTCGCGCTCTCTCTCTCTCTCGCTGGGTCGCGCTCTCTCTCTCGCTGGGTCGCGCTCTCTCTCTCTCGCTGGGTCGCGCTCTCTCTCTCTCGCTGGGTCGCGCTCTCTCTCTCTCGCTGGGTCGCGCTCTCTCTCTCTCGCTGGGTCGCGCTCTCTCTCTCTCGCTGGGTCGCGCTCTCTCTCTCTCGCTGGGTCGCGCTCTCTCTCTCTCGCTGGGTCGCGCTCTCTCTCTCTCGCTGGGTCGCTCTCTCTCTCTCTCGCTGGGTCTCTCTCTCTCTCTCGCTGGGTCGCTCTCTCTCTCTCTCTCGCTGGGTCGCTCTCTCTCTCTCTCTCGCTGGGTCTCTCTCTCTCTCTCTCTCGCTGGGTCTCTCTCTCTCTCTCTCTCGCTGGGTCTCTCTCTCTCTCTCTCTCGCTGGGTCTCTCTCTCTCTCTCTCTCGCTGGGTCGCTCTCTCTCTCTCTCTCGCTGGGTCGCTCTCTCTCTCTCTCTCGCTGGGTCGCTCTCTCTCTCTCTCTCGCTGGGTCGCTCTCTCTCTCTCTCGCTGGGGGTCGCTCTCTCTCTCGCTCGCTGGGTCGCTCGCTGGGTCGCTCGCTGGGTCGCTCTCTCTCTCTCTCGCTGGGTCGCTCTCTCTCGCTGGGTCTCTCTCTCTCTCTCTCTCGCTGGTCTCTCTCTCTCGCTGGGTCTCTCTCTCTCTCGCTGGGTCTCTCTCTCGCTGGGTCTCTCTCTCTCTCGCTGGGTCTCTCTCTCTCTCGCTGGGTCTCTCTCTCTCTCGCTGGGTCTCTCTCTCTCTCGCTGGGTCTCTCTCTCTCTCTCTCTCTCGCTTGGGTCTCTCTCTCTCTCTCTCTCTCTCTCTCTCTCTCGCTGGGTCTCTCTCTCTCTCGCTGGGTCTCTCTCTCTCTCTCGCTGGGTCTCTCTCGCTGGGTCTCTCTCTCTCGCTGGGTCTCTCTCGCTGGGTCTCTCTCTCTCGCTGGGTCTCTGTCTCTCTCTCTCTCTCTCTCGCTGGGTCTCTCTCTCTCTCTCTCTCTCTGGGTCTCTCTCTCTCTCTCTCTCGCTGGGTCTCTCTGTCTCTCTCTCTCGCTGGGTCTCTCTGTCTCGCTGGGTCTCTCTGTCTCGCTGGGTCTCTCTGTCTCGCTGGGTCTCTCTGTCTCGCTGGGTCTCTCTGTCTCGCTGGGTCTCTCTGTCTCGCTGGGTCTCTCTCTCTCGCTGGGTCTCTCTGTCTCGCTGGGTCTCTCTGTCTCGCTGGGTCTCTCTCTCTCGCTGGGTCTCTCTGTCTCGCTGGGTCTCTCTCTCTCGCGCTGGGTCTCTCTCTCTCGCGCTGGGTCTCTCTCGCGCTGGGTCTCTCTCTCTCGCGCTGGGTCTCTCTCTCTCGCGCTGGGTCTCTCTCTCTCGCGCTGGGTCTCTCTCTCTCGCGCTGGGTCTCTCTCTCTCGCGCTGGGTCTCTCTCTCTCGCGCTGGGTCTCTCTCTCTCGCGCTGGGTCTCTCTCTCGCGCTGGGTCTCTCTCTCGCGCTGGGTCTCTCTCTCTCGCGCTGGGTCTCTCTCTCGCGCTGGGTCTCTCTCTCGCGCTGGGTCTCTCTCTCTCGCGCTGGGTCTCTCTCTCTCGCGCTGGGTCTCTCTCTCGGCGCTGGGTCTCTCTCTCGCGCTGGGTCTCTCTCTCGCGCTGGGTCTCTCCTCTCTCTCTCTCTCGCTGGGTCTCTCTCTCTCGCTGGGTCTCTCTCTCGCGCTGGGTCTCTCTCTCAGCGCTGGGTCTCTCTCTCTCTCTCTCTCGCTGGGTCTCTCTCTCTCGCTGGTCTCTCTCTCTCTCTCTCGCTGAGTCTCGCTCTCTCTCTCGCTGAGTCTCGCTCTCTCTCTCGCTGGGTCTCGCTCTCTCTCTCGCTGGGTCTCGCTCTCTCTCTCGCTGGGTCTCGCTCTCTCTCTCGCTGGGTCTCGCTCTCTCTCTCGCTGGGTCTCGCTCTCTCTCTCGCTGGGTCTCTCTCTCTCTCGCTGGGTCTCTCTCTCTCTCGCTGGGTCTCTCTCTCTCGCTGGGTCTCTCTCTCTCTCTCGCTGGGTCTCTCTCTCTCTCTCTCGCTGGGTCTCTCTCTCTCTCGCTGGGTCTCTCTCTCTCTCTCTCTCTCGCTGGGTCTCTCTCTCTCTCTCTCTCGCTGGGTCTCTCTCTCTCTCTCTCTCTCGCTGGGTCTCTCTCTCTCTCGCTGGGTCTCTCTCTCTCTCGCTGGGTCT